>CP017352.1:0-31729 GCA_001571465.2 Talaromyces pinophilus | reverse complement strand
ATTAAAAACTACCTAAGATAAACCAATTATGAAAAAATGATAAGTATCTAAAATTAGACCCGAAGGCTAGTGATCTTACCATGATCAGGGCTAAAAAGGCCCGAACGGGTTATCGTTGTATAGATATCCGATGAATTGTGGTAAGTTAGTGAAAGATAAAACTGACTAGTATAGCTGGTTTTCCGCGAAACCTATGTGAGTAGGTAATTTAATTAACATCTTAGCAGGTACAGAACTGTGATCTCGGACAATATTATTTATATAATATTTGTTTACATCGGGGGATTGTAGTGATTTTATCGGAGAGTATTTGCACTCGGAAGGGCAAAGATGATTATTGAATAATCGGACATAGTACGATAAGGTTGTATGTCTAAAGGGAAACAGCCCAGAACAAGAGTTTAAGGTTCCAAAATTATTGTTAAGTGAAATTAAGGATGTTTTTTTCAAAAACAATCAGGAAATAGGCTTAGAGGCGGCCATTTTTTGAAGATCTCGTAACAGAGCACTGATTAAATTTAATAGGAAAAAATACCGAAAATTTAACGGATCTAAATAATATACCGAAACCTTGTACACAATAACTGTGGGGTAGCGGAACATCGGATGTTTAAATATTTAGTATATTTATTTTTATATAGTATACTACACAATATAAATCATGTGAGATGTTTATTAAAAAAATATAAATATTATTTAATAAATTTTTTAATAAATAATGTTTATATATTTAATATATGTATTTTTACATATGTTTTTTTTTACATATATTAATTTTTAATATATGTATTTACACATATATGTATTTTTACATATATGTGTATTTACAGGTATTAGTTTTTAATATAAAATTTCATACAGCTCAGTGTGAGTTAACTTATGATCCATCTTTTTTTTTAGATTGGTTGATTGAGATGGCTTATATTGTTGATAGAATTCCGATAGATAATGCTGACATGAGTAACGAAAAAGTTAACCTCGCCTTAAGCTTATGGTATTTGAATTAATTTTCGGTGTCTAAGCAATTAATCTAAAGATAATTGCGATGACGTAGTGGTGGATTTATAATTATATTAATTATAAATTTAGCTAAATTTACAAAACTATTCATAACAATATATATATTATATATAATATATATTAAAAGATTGCATAACCTTTGTAAAGTAGCACAGGTTCAGGAAGTAAATTTTTTATTATATATTATGCAATTATCTAAAGATAATTGCGATTATCTAAAGATTATTAAGATAATTTAGATAATCTTTATTAATCTAAAGATAATCATGATAATATATTTATATAATATCTATTGATCTAAAGATAAGATAATATATTTATATAATATCCCTTAATTTTTAGATAATTGCGATAATAGATTATATTGTTATATTAAATGATATAGTAATAAAGTAATTAGTATATACCGTACCTAGATACTATCACAAGTAAGCAAGTAGAGTATACAAAGGCGTTTGAGTGAACAATCATTAAGGAACTCGGCAAATTAACTACCGTAACTTCGGGATAAGGAGAGCCATTTTTATTAGTTTGACCTAATTTATATAGGATAATTATTAAATTAATAGAAAGAGGAGGCATAGAATAATGTTGTACGACTGTTTAATAAAAACAAAGCACTCTGCCAAGATAAAAAGTCTAAGTATTGAGTGTGATGTCTGCCCAATGTCGGCTGGATAACGGATTTATCTTGATATTTATTTGAGGTTTTGAAGGATACCCCGATCAATGGCGGCCTTACCTATGAGGGTCCTAAGGTAGCGGAATACCTTGGCCGTTAAATGCGGTCTTTGCATGAATGACTTAACGATACAACAGCTGTCTCGATGATTGTCTCAGTGAAATTGGAATAGCAGTGCAGATACTGTTTACCTCTAGATAGACGAGAAGACCCTATGCAGCTTTACTGTTACTAATTACAAGAGATTAATTTAAGTTAATTGCGAGTGTATAAGGTAGTCGTAAGACAATAATGAAACACCTTTATTTGTACTTATCATCTACTCTTGATGATTAGGAGGCAGTTTATGCGGGGCACAGATCCCACAAAAAGTACCTGGGTATATCCAAAGTTCATATTGTAAATTTGTAAATTTATTTACAAATATTTTAATTTGTTATTAATTATGTTAATATTAATACAGTTATTGTTAGATTAAATTCAGTATATTTTTTATTTTTAGTAAGATTTTAACTATATGGTGAATAGATGTATTTTAAGCTAAAAATTATATTTAGCTTATTTTTATATTAATATTGTATATGTTCTTTATTAATATAATTTTTATATATACTATAAAAGTTTAATGGCTAAATCTTGCTTTACTGTTTGACTTACAAGTCTATCAGTCGCGTAAGCGGGGCATATGATCACAAGATGCATAAAGGAAAGGTCTTGGATTAAAGAAAAAGTTACGCTAGGGATTTAGCTTAAGTCCCCTAATATCATAAGATATTATATATAATTTGGGTAAATTTCAAAAACAACTTTTAAAGTGAATTTGAAGCGAAACTTATTTTAGCTTTAATTTTATATTTTATATAAAATAAAATAAGGACGTTCAACGACTAAAAGGTGAGTGTTGCTAACAATAATCCTTATTAGATACGCCCAACATCTTTATAAATTATAATTAGTATAAATATTATTATTATATAATAATGAAATAGACTTGATATAATATCAAGCTTGTTATTTTAGTAATAACATTAAATATAAATATGTTAAATATTATAAAATCTAAATTGAATACCTCTTATAAAAAGCGTAGTAATAATAAAAATGTTGCTATAGGTTATAAAAATTTTGTACCTGCTATAAGAGATTGAAAAAATAGTATTTATGTTTATAATAAAAATACTTTAAGTTTAATACCATTAGCAAGTAATTATATTATGAAATTAATTAAAGGTTATTTTACTTTATCTAATTTAAAATTAGAAAGAAAATTAAGAAAAGAAAAATTACGTCGTAGATCAATAAAATTATCTACAAATAAAATTTTTTTAAGTGATGGTGAATTTAAACATACAAATGATAAAGTAATAATTACATTATATTTATATAATAGACAAAAATACAATTATTTATATAAATTAAAAAAAAGATATGTAAAATTATTTGTTAAAGCTAGATTTTTGGAAAAATTAAATTTAATTAAATCTAAATGATTAAATTATTTAGAAAAACATAAAGAATTAAGCAAAGATTTAATGAGAATTTTACCTAGTTATAGCTATAAAGTATCTTTTATACAAAGTTTATATTATAAAAATTACATAAAAAAGGCTTTAAAAAGACTTAAATTTTATATGTTTTATAAACAATTGCTTTATATTAATCAAAATAAATTTAATTATTCTTATTTACAAGGTTTAATGTATTTAATTAAAAAAATTTTTAACAAAAATGTAGAATTAAATTTAATAAATTTAAAATATTTCTATTTTAATAGTGATATTTTTTCACAACCTCTAGTTTTAAAATTAAGAAAAAAAAGAAATTTATTAAGATATTTAAAAGCTTGTGTTAGAAAAGTAAAAATTAGAAAAACTAATGAAATAATAAATAATTATTTTTTTGATCTTAATGAATTGTCTAAAGTAAAAAATGTTGATATTTTAAATAATTTGTTATTAAATTTATTAAAACAAAATGAGAAAAATTATACTAATAATACTGTGGTAAAAAATAAATATGGTTTTAATATATTAAAATATATAATATTAAATAACATAAAATATAAAAGAGTATCTGGTGTTAGATTAGAAGCTGCAGGTAGATTAACTAAACGTTATACTGCATCAAGATCTCGTTATAAAGTTATTTATAAAGGTAATTTAGAAAATACACTTTCTTCTGTTAAAGGTTATTCATCCGTATTATTAAGAGGAAACTTTAAACCTAATCTACAATATACTAAACTAAATTCTAAATCTAGAATTGGTTCTTTTGGTGTTAAAGGTTGAGTTAGTGGTGAGTAAATTATCTATTTATTTTAATAAAATTATTCTTATTTATATAAAGATGAAGAAATAGTCTGAACCATTTTTTGAAAAATGGAAATAAATATTTTATGGTAACAAAAATTGAACAGGCTAATTTGCGCAAGAGAGTACAAATTGAGTGCGCGGTTTGGCACCTCGATGTCGGCTTAGCTCATCCACATGAATGCAAAAATCATGAAGGGTTCGACTGTTCGTCGATTAAAGAGCTACATGAGCTGGGTTTAATACGTCGTGAGACAGTATGGTTTCTATCTTCTAGAGGAAATTGAAGTAAAATAAAGATAGCCCCTTCGTACGAAAGGAGTTGGGTATGTTGATCTATGGTTTACTTGTTGTTTATAGTGCATTATTTTTGTCACTTACTTTTACTTAAGTAAGTTGTATATAGGCATGGCAAGAAAGCTACATCAATTAAAGATAAGTGCTGAATGCATTTAAGCGCGAAACTCACTTTAAGATACTTATAAACGTAGTAGAACACTACGATTTATTATAAAAGAGATTTTTTTAATAAATAATAATAATAATAAAATATATTGAATAGTAACGTTTTAAATTAATTTTTAAAATATGATTTTCTTATAAAAAAATATATTGAATAGTAACGTTTATAAAATATATAAAATGGTAACATTTTTTTTTGTAAATTTTCAGTTATTTCCTATACTATTTTTATCATATATAGTATCTAAATATATTAGAAAAAAATTAAAAACTATATGATAACATATATCGGATTTTTTTATTATTATTATTAAAAAAAATTTTTATTTATAATAAATAGGTTTTAGTTGTATATAATATATATTTTTATATATTGACATAAAGTACTAATTTTTTTTTTAACTAAAAATTTTCCATAGCTATGGAATGATATATGGCCTGGTTAGCATAAAAGTAATGCACCCGTTTTGTAATCGGTAGAAGTAAGTGCGATACTTGCACTGGGCTATAAAGATCCAATGGTCAAGTCGGTTAAGACATAACATTTTCACTGTTTGGACGAGAGTTCGAATCTCTCTTGGATTATAAAGAAATTAGCTCAGCGGTAGAGCTGTCGCTTTACACGCGAAAGGTCAGGTGTTCGAATCACCTATTTCTTAAAGCGAATTGGTGTAACGGTAGCATATTTGACTCATGATCAAATAGTTTAGGTTCGAATCCTAAGTTCGCTAATTAAGGCTATAGCTTAATAGGTAAAGCGAACTGCTCATGATAGTTTGAATAAATGTTCGAGTCATTTTAGTCTTAAATTATCCAAGTGCTGAAACTGGTATACAGTGCAAACTTAAGATTTGCTGGCGCTAGCCGTGAACGTTCGATCCGTTCCTTGGATATAAAAGGGGTTATAGTTTAATTGGTAAAACTGCGATTTTGCATATCGTTATCTCAGGTTCGACCCCTGATAACTCCAGGACAAATATGTTTGTTTGTCTATATTAATAAAAGTATATATAAATTACTATTTTTATTAGTATAATAGCTCGAAAAGCTCAATTGGTTGAGCGGAAAACTGAAGATTTTTAGGTTACAAGTTCGAGTCTTGTTTCGAGCAAGTAATATTATGTATAATATTGTATATAATATTACTATTGTTGTATTATTATGTTTTAACAAAAATACAATAATATAATTATTTAATAGTATATGACTATGTGGAGTATTTATGTTTTTTATTGTATGAGATAACGTAAATTATCTATTATTGAAAATATTTATCTTAATGAATTTGAAAATGATTAACATGGTGAATTAGATAATCAATTTAATCCTTTAAATAAAATTGTACTAGATAAAGGTAAATCCATTTAGACTTAGATTTATCATTTAGAATATAGTGATGAAAGTAATAGTAGTTTTGTACCAATAAATTTAGGTATTGAAAGCAGTATAACTCCTGTACCTATAACTAATGTTGTTGATAGTAGTAATAGTTCTGCTGTATCTTCTATAGTTGTTGATCATTTTCAAATTTATTAATTTTTGAGTTTTTCTTTTAGCTAGGAGAGGTTAGAAATTTTATTCTCATAAACAGGTATGCTGCAATTGGTAGACAGGTCTCACTTAGGATGAGTAAAGTATAAGTTCGAATCTTATTATCTGTAAATATCTCGTTGACTAATAGGTAAGTCCTAAATTTTTGGTATTTATTTATGAGTGTTCGAATCGCTCCGAGATAAATTATGTAGCCAAGGTAGTTTAATGGTAGAACAATAATTTCATGAATTAAGAATGAGAATTCGAATTTCTCTCTTGGCTTAAGGTGGGTATAGTTCAATGGTAGAACAGCTGTATGTGGCATAGTACATCCTTGTTCGAATCAAGGTATCCTCCCGTTTTTTTATGTTATTCTTTTTTTTTTTTATTATTTTTTTTTTTATGTTATTCTTTTTTTTAATATAATTTCGGTGATATATATTTATATCACTTACATAAACTCTATGTAATTTTAATATTACATATTCTGAATTTTTTTTTTTTACTACAGTAAAATGTAGGAAAATTGTCGCCTTTAGAAAGTCATAGTAGTTTACAAAGGCAATTTTCTACAATTAATGAAGATACTTCTTTTATAAGTTTAAGAAATCCAAGCGAATGACAAGAAAGATGATTTTTATCATCTAATGCAAAAGATATTGGTACACTTTATTTAATGTTTGCATTATTTTCTGGTTTAATTGGAACAGCTTTTTCTGTACTTATAAGATTAGAATTATCAGCTCCAGGTGTGCAATATATAGCTGATAATCAATTATATAATAGTATAATTACAGCTCATGCTATATTAATGATTTTCTTTATGGTTATGCCTGCTTTAATAGGTGGATTTGGTAATTTTTTATTACCTTTATTAGTAGGAGGTCCTGACATGGCATTTCCTAGATTAAATAATATAAGTTTCTGATTATTAGTACCTAGTTTATTATTATTTGTATTCTCTGCAATAATAGAAAATGGTGCGGGTACAGGATGAACTCTTTATCCTCCTTTATCTGGAATTCAAAGTCACAGTGGTCCTAGTGTAGATTTAGCTATATTTGGGTTACATTTAAGTGGTATAAGTAGTATGTTAGGTGCTATGAATTTCATAACAACTATATTAAATATGAGAAGTCCAGGAATTCGTTTACATAAATTAGCTTTATTCGGTTGAGCTGTAATAATAACAGCAGTGTTACTATTATTATCATTACCCGTTTTAGCGGGAGGAATTACAATGGTTTTAACTGATAGAAATTTTAACACATCTTTCTTTGAAGCAGCAGGTGGTGGTGATCCTATATTATTCCAACATCTTTTCTGATTCTTTGGGCATCCAGAAGTTTATATATTAATTATACCTGGTTTTGGTATAATTAGTACTGTTGTTTCAGCAGGATCTAATAAAAGCGTGTTTGGATATCTTGGTATGGTTTATGCCATGATGTCTATTGGAGTGTTAGGATTTGTGGTTTGAAGTCATCACATGTATACAGTTGGATTAGATGTAGATACAAGAGCTTATTTTACAGCTGCTACTTTAATAATTGCAGTACCAACTGGTATTAAAATATTCTCATGATTAGCTACATGTTATGGTGGATCATTACATTTAACACCTCCTATGTTATTTGCTTTAGGTTTTGTTGTTTTATTCACTATTGGTGGATTATCTGGTGTTGTTTTAGCTAATGCTTCACTTGATATAGCATTCCATGATACTTATTATGTTGTTGCTCATTTCCATTATGTATTATCTATGGGTGCAGTTTTTGCATTATTTAGTGGATGATACTTCTGAATACCCAAAATATTAGGTTTATCTTATAATCATTTTGCAGCTAAAGTTCATTTCTGAATTATGTTTATAGGGGTTAATTTAACATTCTTCCCTCAACATTTCTTGGGTCTACAAGGTATGCCTAGAAGAATTAGTGATTACCCTGATGCATTTTATGGTTGAAATTTAATAAGTAGTATAGGTTCTATAGTTAGTGTTGTAGCTACTTGATACTTCTTAACTATTGTATATAAACAATTAACAGAAGGTGAGGCTGTTTCAAGATATCCTTGATTGACACCTCAAATGTTTAGTGATACATTCCAAGTGTTATTTACAAGAAATAATAATTCATTGGAGTGATGTTTAAATAGTCCTCCTAAACCTCATGCTTTTGTAAGTTTACCATTACAATCTTAATATAATGTATTTAAATAAGTTTAGAATGGTATTATTAAGTTAACCGTTACAATGATAACGAGAATACAACTTATAATAATTTATAATTTTCAATATAGCTATTTTTTTTTTTTATTTATAATATCCCTTTTAGAGATTAAGGTTGTATATCCTATAAATAATATATAATGACATTTCAATCTCATCAAACCCTCCAATCATCCGGTTCATTTGAAAATTATCCAGCCTTAGCTCAATCTGCTGTTCATCTATTACCAACTGCAGGTCCTATTTTTGGTGTAGTTATAATTATAGGTCTTAGTGTATATAGACTTAAAGTAATGGATAAACAAAATAAGGCTGAGGATAAGGGAAAAATCAGTGCGGATGACAAATCCAAATATAGCCCTCAAAATTCAAAAGATTTAAAAGAAACTACAGCATCATCTGATGCTACAGTTTCTTCTTCTAATACCACTATATCTCCTTCTAATAATACTTCTGTATCTTCTACTGATACAGGGGGTGATAATCCTGAAACGGATTATCATAAATTTCTTGAGCGTTATATAGATGATTTATATAACGCTGGTACAGAAGGGGATAATATCCTCCGTAGTTCCGGTTTAGGTGAATTGGTTGATAATAACTGAGAACCTACATTTCAGCAAGCTATTCAAATTTTTGCTGAATTTATGAACAATTTTTAATTGTTAAATAATAATATAAATTATTTAAAGGGATTTAAATAATAAAATTTTATCTTTAGACCCTTGTAGGAATTTAGTTTAATTTGCTAAAACATATATATTTTGGGGCTATATATATATAGGTTCGAGTCCTGTAATTCCTAACTTAGAAAATTCTAAGTGTTATTTTATTTATATTTTTATATAGATAGAATATCTGTAATCCCTAGTATTACAAAAATAATTTACTTTAACTTGACAAAATAATTTACAACAATTTTTAAATGCAATAAATAACAAAAACAATAAACCTTATATTTTTTAACATGACAACAACAACTTTTTTTTTATTTTTAATACCTATATTAGCTGTTATATTATTAGCTGTTAATTTAATTCTTTCTCCTCATAATTCATATATAGAAAAAGATAGTGCTTTTGAGTGTGGTTTTCATTCTTTTTTAGGTCAAAATAGAACACAATTTAGTATATCTTTTTTTATATTTGCATTATTATTTTTACTATTTGACTTAGAAATTCTTTTAGTATACCCTTACATAGTAAGTGCTTATACTAATGGAATCTACGGACTATCTGTAATGCTTTTATTTTTTTTAGTTTTAACTTTAGGATTTGCTTTTGAATTAGGTAAAAATGCATTGAAAATAGAAAGTAGACAAGTACATAATTTAGATTATAAATTATGAAATGGTTATTCATTAATATATAGTTAAATGATAACAAAATTAAAAAATAGCGGCTATACTATGAAAATTTTTAATTTAATTATATAAATAATAACATAATAAAAAATTATCTACGATGTAATTTGAAAAATTTTTTTTTAATTTTTTTTTTGTATAAATTAAATATAATAATAGATATATATATATATGATATTTAATACTGATATTTTACACTTGGATGCACCTACTCCTTGAGGTTTATTTTTTCAAGATAGTGCTACACCTCAAATGGAAGGATTAGAAGAACTACATAATAATATAATGTTTTATTTAGCTATTATATTATTTACTGTTGTTTGAATAATGATAACTGTTATAAGAAATTTTATAGCTTCAAAATCTCCTATATCTCATAAATATATGAATCACGGAACACTTATTGAATTAATATGAACTATAACACCTGCATTAATACTTATATTAATAGCATTTCCATCATTTAAATTATTATACTTAATGGATGAAGTTATGGATCCATCTTTAGTTATATATGGAGAAGGTCATCAATGATATTGAAGTTATCAATATCCCGATTTTACTAATGATGAAGGTGAATTTGTTGAATTTGATTCATATATAATACCTGAAAGTGATTTAGAAGAAGGTAGATTTAGAATGTTAGAAGTTGATAATAGAGTAGTTATACCTGAATTAACACATACAAGATTTGTTATATCAGCAGCTGATGTAATACATTCTTATGCATGTCCTTCTTTAGGTATTAAAGTTGATGCTTACCCTGGTAGATTAAATCAAGCTTCTGTTTATTTAAATCGTAAAGGTACATTCTTTGGTCAATGTTCAGAAATATGTGGTATACTTCATAGTTCTATGCCTATAGCTATACAATCTGTTTCTATAAAAGATTTCTTATTATGATTAAGAGATCAAATAGAATCATAATATATTAAATATAATATATTATATAAATATTTATACGTATAACTATATTAATAATATAGTTATATATTGAAAGCACAGTTAAATCGAAAAGAAACAATAAAATTTAATATGAATTTTTCAATATTTTTGTTCCTTATAGGAATTTTAGGTTTTGTTTTAAATAGAAAAAATATAATACTTATGTTAATTTCTATTGAAATAATGCTATTAGCAATTACATTTTTAATATTAATAAGTTCATTTAATTTTGACGATATTTTAGGTCAAACATTTGCTATATATATAATAACTATAGCCGGTGCAGAATCTGCAATAGGTTTAGGAATATTAGTAGCATACTATAGATTAAGAGGAAGTATATCTATACAATATAAATAATGTATTTAACATTAATAGTTTTACCCTTATTAGGTTCAATATCTTCAGGTTTTTTTGGAAGAAAAATAGGTATTAGTGGTTCACATATTATAACATGTAGTTCAGTTATTTTAACAACATTTTTAGCTATATTAGCATTTATAGAAGTAGGAATAAATAATATTCCTGTTACTATAGATGTAGCAAGATGGATAGATGCTGAAGCATTAAATGTTATGTGAAGTTTTAAATTTGATTCTTTAACAGTTTCTATGCTTTTACCTGTACTAATAGTATCAAGTTTAGTACATATATATTCTATAAGTTATATGAGTCATGATCCTCACAATCAAAGATTTTTTAGTTATTTAAGTTTATTCACATTTATGATGATAATTCTTGTAACTGGTAATAATTACTTATTAATGTTTGTGGGTTGAGAAGGTGTTGGTATATGTTCATACCTATTAGTAAATTTCTGATTTACTAGAATTGCAGCAAATCAAAGTTCTATATCAGCATTACTTACTAACAGAGTAGGTGATTGTTTTTTAACAATTGGTATATTTGCAATGTTATGATCTTTTGGTAATATAGATTATAACTTAATTTTTTCATTAGCTCCTTATTATAATGATAATATAATAACTATGATAGGTATTTGTTTAGTTATAGGTGCAACAGCTAAAAGTTCACAAGTAGGATTACATATTTGATTACCTCAAGCTATGGAGGGTCCTACACCTGTATCTGCATTGATACATGCAGCTACTATGGTTACAGCTGGTGTTTATCTATTAATGAGATCATCTCCTTTAATAGAATATAGTTCAACTGTTTTAATTATTTGTTTATGATTAGGTGCTATAACAACTGTATTTAGTTCTTTAATAGGTTTATTCCAACAAGATATAAAAAAAGTAATAGCTTATTCTACAATGAGTCAATTGGGAATGATGGTTATAGGTATAGGATTATCTTCTTATAATATAGCTTTATTTCATTTAGTTAATCACGCATTTTATAAAGCATTATTATTTTTAGGTGCAGGAGCTGTTATACACTCAGTAGCAGATAATCAAGATTTCAGAAAATATGGTGGATTAAGACCATTTTTACCTTTAACTTATTCAGTTATGTTAATAGCTTCATTAAGTTTAGTTGCTGTTCCATTTATGACTGGATTTTATTCTAAAGATTTAATACTTGAATCTGCTTATGGTCAGTTTTACTTATCTAGTACTATAGTATACTTTATTGCTTCAATAGGTGCTATGTTTACAACACTTTATTCTGCTAAAGTATTATATTTAACTTTTTTAACTAATCCTAATGGACCTTTAAATAATTATAAATTTGCACATGAAGGAGATCTTTTCTTAAATATACCTTTAATTATATTAGCTGTTTTCTCTATATTTTTTGGATTTTTAACTAAAGATATATTTATAGGACTAGGTACAGGATTCTTTTCTGATAATAGTTTATTTATACATCCTAACCACGAAATTTTATTAGATACAGAATTTGCAGTTCCTGTGTTATTTAAACTATTGCCTTTATTTTTTACAATTTCTTTAAGTATATTATCAATTTTATTTTCTGAATTTACACCTAATTTATTGATTAATTTTAAATTTTCAACAATAGGTTATAATATTTTTAGCTTTTTTAATCAAAGATTTTATATAGAGTTGATATATAATAAATATATTGTTGAAAATATCTTAACTTTAGGTGGACAAACAACTAAAAGTCTTGATAAAGGATCAGTAGAATATTTAGGACCTTATGGATTAGAAAAAGGATTATTAAATTTAAGTAATAGTATAAATAACTTAAGTACAGGTGTAGTAACTACTTATGCGTTATATATATTAATGGGTTTAATGTTTTATATAACATCGTTATACTTTTTTAATTGAGATAGTAATTTGTTGATATTAATAATATTTTCTTTATTTGTTATATTAAATAATAAACTTTTTTTACAGAAATAAAAATTTTAAGCTAAAAAATATTATATACAAAATGTAATTTTCGTTATCTATCTTTGTTAATAGCATCAGTTTTTTCTTTATTATTGTCTAATTCATTAGCTTTTAGACGTGATATTTCAATACTTTATTCTAGAATTGGAATTATTATTTTATTTTATTGTATATATTTAGCTTATAATAGTTTATTTATAACATATATAGATAATGGTATTGGTATATTTGGAAGTTTATTTTATATATCTTCTATAACACAGGCATTTCATATTTTAATATTTTTTTTAAGTTTATTAATATTAAATATGACTGCTTTTTACCCTAGAAAATTAGTATATAGTGAATATTTAGGTATTTTTAATTTATTATTTTCAAAGTTACAATTCTTAAAAAAACTTACTATATCTAATATTATTTTAAAAAATGGAGAACAATACTCTATTTTAGAGTATACTTTAGTATTATTGTTTGTTATAATAGGTAGTATTTTACTAATATCAAGTAGCGATTTAATATCTATTTTTTTAGCTATAGAATTACAAAGTTATGGTTTATATTTATTATGTGCAATTTATAGAAATTCAGAGTCATCTACTTCATCTAGTTTAACTTATTTTTTATTAGGTGCATTAGCATCTTGTTTTATACTTTTAGGTATAGCTTTAATATATGCTAATTTAGGTGTAACGTATTTAGATAGTTTTTATATAATAAATAATCTATCTTCTATTTTAGATCAAAGTATGAATAAATTTTATAATTATACAACTTTTATACCTTATTCTATTTTATTAATAGCTGTAGGTTTATTATTTAAAATATCTGCTGCTCCATTTCATTTTTGATCACCTGATGTTTATGATGGTATTCCTACTATAGTGACAACATTTGTAGCAAATATTGCAAAAATATCTATTTTAATTTTAATATTACAATTAGTTCATTTTACAAGTAATATTTATATTTCTACTAATTATTCTTGAACAATTAGTTTATTATTAAGTTCTTTATTATCTTTAACAGTAGGTACTATATTAGGTTTAACTCAATTTAGAATTAAAAGATTATTAGCTTATAGTACAATATCACATTTAGGTTTTATGTTATTAGCTTTAAGTATTAATAGTGTAGAATCAATACAATCTTTTATATTTTATTTAATACAATATAGTATTTCTAATGTTAACGCATTTATTATATTAGTGGCTATAGGTTATAGTTTATATAGTTATAATGATAGTAATATAAATAATAAACAAATAGTTGATAAAAATAATTCTCCTATACAAATGATAACTCAATTAAAAGGATATTTCCATATAAATAGTATATTAGCTTTAAGTTTTGCTATTACTTTATTTTCATTTGCAGGTATTCCTCCTTTAATGGGATTCTTTGCAAAACAGATGGTATTTTCTTCTGCTTTACAAGAAGGGTTTATTTTTTTAACTTTAATTGGTGTATTAACTAGTGTTATTAGTGCTGTTTACTATTTATATATAGTGAAAACTATGTTTTTTGATTGACATTCTTATATATATTTAAATAAATTAAATAATTTAAGAATACCTGTTGTATTAACTAATAAAAATAAAAAAATAAAAGAATTTTATTTAAAATCAGATTTTACTTTATCTAGTTCTTTTAGCTTAACTGTTTCAATTTTAACTTTAATAATACTATTATTTATATTCATGCCTAATGAATTATTAAATATGTCAAATATACTTTCTATATTGCTTTTTGTTCCTCTTATAATATAACAAATCAAATAGAATAATAATATATTAAAATATAATATATTATATAAAAATTTATACGTATAACTATATTAATAATATAGTTATATATTGAAAGTACAGTTAAATCGAAAAAAAAAAATAATATAAAAAATATAAAAATGATGATGATAATGATAATGATAATGTTAAAAAATATAATTATAATGTTTATAATTATAATGTTTAAAAATATAATTATAATGTTAAAAAATATAATTATAATGTTTAAAAATTTCCTTAAAAATTTTTTTATTTTTTTGAAAAATATAATTACTAATGTTAAATTTCTTTTAACATTAATGCTTCTTTCCTTAATAATTTTAGAGTTAGCTAAGTTTTTTAATATAGATTTAGGTTATTTTTATATATTCTCATTAACCCCTGCCACATTACTAATTTATATAGCATATGACAAATGTATAGTCCCTATTATTACTAGAATAATTATAAAATTATTTAATTTAAATAAATTTCATAATTATATTTCACCTATTATAGCAATTTCTACGAGATTATTAATTTTATATTTCGGAGGTATGGGTTATTTTATTTGTACTTATTTTTCATATATTATAGAAACGTATAATATAAGTTTAATACCTGTATTTAATAATATAAATAAGAATATATTTGAAACTATATATAATTCAAATATATTTAATAGTATAAATAAGAATATATTTGAAACAATATATAATTCGAAAATCTTTAATAGTGTAAATAATAATATTATTGAAATTATACATAATTTAAATTTATTTATTAATGAAAATAATATTATATTAAAAAATATAAATAATAATATTATTGAAACTATTTATACAATTAATATAAAAATAAATAATATATTTAATAATATATTTAACAATACAAATTCAATCAATTTAAATATAAATAAAAATATAATAATAAATTATATTAACGAATTATTTAATAATAAATTATATTTAAATAGTTGTAATGATTATGTTTATCATAATGATTTTAAAGTTAAAATTGCAACATATAAGACTGGAATCTCTGAAGGCGTTGAAACTTCAAATAGTAATCCTGAAAATGGATCAAGAAGTACAAATGTTAATTCAAATCAAGGGTCTCAATCTGTAGCTAATATAATTTCAAATAATCCAATACGTTCGCGTTCAGCTCCATATACTAATGAAGATTCAATTAAATGAGATATAGATGAGTTGGATTACCCTGAATCTAAATTTCATGATATAATTTTACCTTGTAAATATCCAAAGGGATATGGACCTATAGAAATTGTACATGGTTATGTGCAAAATGGGACTCCTCGTACTTCTCTTGTTTATTTAAATAAATACTATACTATGTCTAGAATTGAAATTGATGAAAGTAAAGTAGTTTCTCTTTATAATAAAGAAATAGATAAGTACTACGATCCTGTTCATAGTATTTGATGAAATCGTCCTACTGGTAGATGAATTGATTCAGATCTTTATTACTTAAGAGGTGATATAAAGATAAATTATAATTATGATCCTAGAGTAAAAACTAGTAATAATAAATATTCGATTGTTTTTATAAATAGAGCTATAAAAGAATTATCTTTTAATGATGGTACAAAAAAAGTTTTAAAAGATATAGCTGATTGAAATGTAGTTCATTTAAATGCAATTCAATATATTAGACCTGAAAATTCTCCTATATTTACTTCTAAAGAAGTAGGAAGATCTTATATGCTTAATTTAAATGAAACTACAATAAAGGCTTATGCTCATAAATTATGATGTGTTGATCGTCCTACTAGATATTATGATAATATTGTGGCAGAGTTATTGTTAAAAAAATCAGAATTTGGTATTAGTAGACGAGAAAGAGAAAGTATTTGTATACTTATAGATCAAATTATAGCAATGAAATGTCAAACTTTGTATTTAAATAAATGCTTATCTAATTATTATTTATTCTTAGAAAAAGATTATGGGTGACTACAATCTTCACGAGTTTATATGGAAGAATATGAAAAACGTTTGAATTCAATGTATAAAAAACCAAGTGAAGATTGAACAGTGTTTAATAGTATAGTACATAGCGGTCGTAATATCAAAAAATAGATATATATTTATACTTTTTCATGCAAAATATAATAAAATATGTAGTGGTAACATTAACCATTGAAAATTTAATTCTTAGCCGTACAGCAGCTCTATATTTAAGTCTTATGGTTGGCAGTTTATTATTTGTGTGTAAGTTGATAAAACTTATTTTTGATCTTTTATTTAAGTCATACTTAGCACCAATAATGTTAACTATTGAGTTTTTAGCTAAATTTTAGGGTGTAGATTTATTTACTCCTGATATTTTGATAAAATTAGACCTGATCTTATAAACCCTTTTATTAAACCAGTTTTGGTTCAATTAGATGCCGAATTTTTAGAAACCAAAATCCCGTATATGCCGGTTTGGACATTATTGTTGGTCCTATTAATTTAACTAGAGATGTTTTACTCACCCCAGTTGAAACTATTAGCTACATGAGTAATTTAATTATCTCGTTAAAGAATTACCAAATTATTCATAATAAAATCATAAAAAAAATATAGTTTATAACTTTAATTTATAGTTATTTTTTATAATAATCTTTATTAGATAATTATGGTTGTATATTTATATTTATATATTTATGTTAGAGTCATCAAGATTAATTGCTACAGGTTTAGCTACTACAGGTTTAATAGGTGCTGGTGTAGGGATAGGTATCGTTTTTGGAGCCTTAATTTTAGGTGTATCTAGAAATCCTTCATTAAGAGGACAATTATTTAACTATGCTATTTTAGGATTTGCTTTTTCAGAAGCTACAGGTTTGTTTGCATTAATGATGGCATTCCTATTATTATATGTAGCTTAATAATATTATATAAAAATAAATTTAATAAAATAATTTTCCCTAAAATCCATATTTATCTGGTAATATGTTATACTTTATTGGATTAATGTCTGTTGTACTAGCATATTAATATAAAATACAGGGTAAAATAAATTTATTTTATATTATACCAGTAAATATAAGTTTAATTTAAAATTAAGAAGGAAAAAAATTTTTTCTTTATATATCTCAATATATACCACAATTTAAATATAAAATTATATTTACTAAGTTACATACTTTAGTAAAATTCAATATAAAAGGTTTAAATAATAAAATTTTATCTTTAGACCCCTGTAGGAATTTAGTTTAATTGGTTAAAACATATATATATATATTAGTTAAATCTTATATATATATATATATAGGTTCGAGTCCTGTAATTCCTAACTTAGAGATTTTTTTTTTTACAATATAAAATAACAAAATATGTTGTAACTAATAATTTCTAAGTGTTATTTTATTTATATTTTTATATAGATAGAATATTTGTAATCCTTAACATTACAAAATTATTTTGTAATCCTTAACATTACAAAATAATTTACTTAACAAAATAATTTACTTAACAAAATAATTTAGTTTAACTTGACAAAATAATTTACAACAATTTTTAAATGCAATAAATAACAACAATAAACTTTATACTTTTTTTTTATTATGAATATTGATTTTACTACATTTAACTACGATGCAGCAGTTACAGCTGGTATTGCTGCTGCAAGTGCAAACCCAACAGATATAATTATTGTGGGTGCTATATTTTTATGTCTTACTACAATTAGAGTTGCATATGTTAATTTTATTAACGAAACTAGATCATCCATTGTGGAAGAAAATACTAGATTCTCTGAAGAAGAAATTACAAATCTTAGAGAGTCAGTAGAACAACATACTAATAATTTAAGTAGTGGAGATAGTAAGCTCGTTGAGGTCTGTTGGGAATGGATTGTTAATAACGATTATATACCAAGTGTGGAAGAAATAATTAGCATTTTAATGCAATTAAATGTTTAATTTATAATATAAATTAAACATTTAATTTTGTGTTGTGTATAAAATAATAATTAAATTTTATTTTTTTTTTTTTATGGGGTTAGGAAGGGTAATAAAAATAAAAATTTTTGTATATTAAAGTATATATATAATATTTTTTTATGGAAAGAATAACTAAATACAAAGATATGGCTTCATCCGCTGCAGATCTTTTTGATCAAAATACTCCAACAGGTCCATATTTAGCTATAATGGTAGCTACTTTAATTAGTGTATGGACGGTCAGATTCGCTCTTCAGTTAATTATAAATAACCCAGAAATAACAACATCATGTAGATTAACTGATGGTATGTTATATGAATTTAATAGTCTAAATTATCTATTTACTGATGAATTTTTAGCATCATTAACTTTAGATTGTTTAAATCCAATTACTCCCGAGGTGTTAAATCAATTAAGAGAAGAACTCTTAATAGGGGATGAGCTTCTTTTAGATGCTGGTTTAGACATAATTGTAGGTCTACAATCAATATCTATGGAAGTGTTAACATCTCAAATTCTTCTATTATATATTTAAACTATTTTATTTGTAAAAAAATTTTCTATTGATAATGGTTGTTTTATATTCTGAACAATTTAAATATAATTTTTTTCAAAAAAAAAATTAATGTGTTATGTATAAAATTTAATTATTATTTTATTTTATACGGGTTAGGGTGGGTAATAAAAATATAGTTTTTGTATATTAAAGTGTATATATATATATATTTTTATGAGAATTTTTAAAAGTCATCCTTTATTAAGATTAGTTAACTCCTATATTATAGATTCACCTACACCATCCAACTTAAGTTATTTATGAAATTTTGGTTCTTTATTAGCTCTTTGTTTAATAATACAAATTGTTACAGGAGTTACATTAGCTATGCATTATACACCTAGTGTAGCTGAAGCTTTTAACTCTGTTGAGCATATTATGAGAGATGTAAATAATGGTTGATTAATACGTTATTTACATGCAAATACTGCATCTGCTTTCTTTTTTTTAGTTTATTTACATGTAGGTAGAGGTTTATACTATGGTTCATATAAAGCACCTAGAACTTTAACTTGAATTATAGGTAGTATAATTCTTATAGTTATGATGGCAACAGCTTTCTTGGGTTTGTCAAATAGCCCAAAATGACACAAACAAAATTATAGTTATAAAAATAACAAAAATAAAAACAATTTACATAAAAAATACTATAGTACTGACACTAATTCAGGTAATAATAGTAAAGTAGTAACTGAATTTTTATCTGATAAAAATTTAAATGCAATAATTTGTTTTGAAGATTTACAATTACAGGAAACTAAAAATAAAATAAATGAATATTCAAAAAATAAAGCTGGTATTTATTTAATACTGAATAAAGTAACATTAGATTATTATATAGGTTCTGCATCTACTAATAAGTTTTATTCTAGATTCCATAAACATTTAATAAATTTAATAGGAAGTAAAATTGTTAAAAATGCTGTAAGAAAATATGGTGTTAATAATTTTGCATTTATTATATTAGAATTATTTCCAGAAGAAGTAAATAAAGAGAATAATAAAAAATTATTGAATATAGAAGATTTTTATCTTAAATCCCTTCTACCTAACTATAATATACTTACTGAAGCGGGTAATAGTTTTGGATACAAACATACAGAAATAGACCGTATTAAAATGAAAGCTAATTATAGTGAAGAACGTCGTAATAAAATAGGATTATTAAATAAAGGTAAAAAATTAAGTGAAATCGCCGTAGAAAGGATGAAAGAAAAAGCCTTTTTAAGATCATCTTATAATTATAGTGAACAAGGTTTAGCTAATCTAAAAAAGAATTCTAAATCTATTATGCTTTATAATAAAGATGGTACTATATACGGGGAATATATTTCTATTGTAGAAGCAAGTAATAGTTTAAATTGTTCTATTAAAACCATATCAAGAGCTTTAAAATCAAATAGTAAAATATTAAAAAGAACTTGATATGTAAAATATAAATAAATAATTTTGTTTGTGTTATAGTCACACGAGTCGAAAACCTTATGTAACTTATAAAAGAAAATAAGGCTAAAGTGTAATATCCTGACAAGGATATTGAGAAATGTTAATTTCTTGGCAATGTCAGTGAAAACGGTTAAAATTGTTTAATATCTAGACCGTCGGTTATTTATATGATCGCTACAGACTGGGTCACTGATGGGTAGCTGAAATGTTACTTAATGTACAGTCGGAACTTTACACTTATTGTGTATATAATATACGAATTCAAAGTTATTATAGCATTGTAATTTTATAATGTAAGTTTGTATGTTTTACCTTATGGTCAAATGTCATTATGAGGAGCAACAGTTATTACTAATTTAATGAGTGCTATACCTTGAATAGGACAAGATATTGTTGAGTTCTTATGAGGAGGTTTTTCAGTTAATAATGCAACTTTAAATAGATTTTTTGCATTACATTTTGTATTACCTTTTGTATTAGCAGCTTTAGTTTTAATGCATTTAATTTCATATCATGAAACTGTAGGATCAGGTAATCCTTTAGGTATATCTAGTAATTATGATAGATTACCTTTTGCACCTTACTACATATTTAAAGATTTAATAACTATTTTTCTATTTTTCTTTGTTTTATCTTTATTCGTATTTTTTATGCCTAATGCATTAGGTGATAGTGAAAATTATGTAATGGCTAATCCTATGCAAACTCCTCCTGCTATAGTGCCTGAGTGATATCTTTTACCTTTCTATGCTATATTAAGATCTATACCTAATAAATTATTAGGTGTTATAGCAATGTTCTCTGCTATATTAATAATATTAGTTATGCCTATAACTGATTTATCTAAATATAGAGGTTTACAGTTTAGACCTTTAAGTAAAGTTGCTTTCTATGTATTTGTAGCTAATTTCTTAATATTAATGCAATTAGGTGCAAAACATGTTGAATCACCTTTTATAGAGTTTGGTCAAATTTCAACTGTTTTATACTTTTCACATTTCCTTGTAATAATGCCTTTAGTTAGTTTTATTGAAAACACTTTAGTAGAACTTATTACTAAAAAAAGTTAATAAATTACATGAAAATATTAAAATATTATATACTCTCCTTTTTTTAGGAGCTTGAGTAGAAGGTTCTACGTTTTGACTGCAAATTGAAATATAGGGATTCGAGTTCCCCGAGCTCCTTTGGTTTTTTGTAAAATCAAATTTCATTATAGTTTATCTAGTATCTCGTACAAAATAATAAAATTTTTAATATGAGAAATAAAATAATTAAATATTTATTTAATAATTTATATATTCCGTATTAATATTTTTAAACTAAAGACATCTTTAGTTAAAGGATTAAAACCAACTAATATATATGTCAAATAAAATTTAATTATAATTGTAAAATATTGATTTTTTTTAGTGTATAAAGTAATTATAGTATTAAAAAAATTTTTAGTTTTTTTATTAAAATTTATATATTTAATTATTTCATAATTAGTATTTTAATGTTTATAAATAAATATATATAATATTTGATTAGTTTATTATCTGTAATTTCTATTGCTGAAGGTCTATTAGTTATAGTACCTGCTTTATTATCTGTTGCTTTTGTTACTATAGCTGAAAGAAAAACTATGGCAAGTATGCAAAGAAGATTGGGTCCTAATATTGTAGGTTATTATGGGCTTTTACAAGCATTTGCTGATGCTTTAAAGTTATTATTAAAAGAATATGTTGCTCCAACTCAAGCTAACATCATTTTATTTTTTCTTGGACCTATTATAACATTGATATTTTCTTTATTAGGTTATCTTGTAGTTCCTTATGGTTCAGGGTTATATATTTCAGATTTTAGTTTAGGTATATTATATATGTTAGCTGTTTCTTCTTTAGCTACTTACGGTATATTATTAGCTGGTTGATCTGCTAATTCAAAATATGCTTTTTTAGGATCTTTAAGAAGTACAGCTCAATTAATTAGTTATGAGTTAATATTAAGTTCAGTTATATTATTAGTGGTTTTACTTTCAGGTAGTTTAAATTTAATATCTATAGTAGAATCACAAAGAGTAATAAGTTTTGTGTTTCCTTTATTTCCTTTATTTTTAATATTTTTCATAGGTTCTATAGCGGAAACTAATAGAGCACCATTTGATTTAGCTGAGGCTGAATCTGAACTTGTAAGTGGATTTATGACAGAACATTCATCTGTAATATTTGTTTTTTTCTTCCTTGCTGAGTATGCAAGTATTATTTTGATTTGTGCATTAAATAGTTTATTATTTTTAGGTGGTTATTTAAGTATAGTACCTTTAGATATTTTAATTAATATTTTAAATGTATTTTTTAATGTTAAAGAAACTATTTTTTTTGATTTAATTGTAACTATTTCTTCATCTCCTTTAAATTTAGCTATTAAAACTAGTGTATTAATATTTGTATTTATTTGAGTTAGAGCTTCTTTCCCTAGAATCCGTTTTGATCAGTTAATGTCTGTATGTTGAACTGTACTACTGCCTGTAATAATAGCATATATTGTATTAATACCTTGCTTCGTGTATTCATTAAACATGATACCAGTAAATATAAGTTTAATTTAAAATTAAGGACGAAAAAAAATTTTTCTTTATATATCTCAATATATACCACAATTTAAATATAATATATAATAAAATTATATTATGTGTATTTAAAATCAGCGTATGTGAGTTGTATAAATGTATAGTAAATTATATATATATGCAGTAAATAGAAAAAAAAAATGTCTTTATTATTACTAATAATACCTTTAATAGGTATAAGCTTTATTGTTTTAGAGTCTAATTATGGTTTACATTTAGCTAATTTGAAAATAAAATCTATAGGATTGATTACTTCAATCATTAATTTAATACTTTCTTTATTTATGTTTATAATATTTGATTTTTCAGGTAAACATTTTCAATTTATTGAAGAACAATATAAAATAAATTATTTTGATATATATTTAGGTGTAGATGGTTTATCTATATACTTTGTATTATTAACAACAATAATAATGCCTATTGCCTTATTATCTAATTGAAATTCAATACAATCTAAAAATATACTATCTTTTGTGGTTATAATACTACTTTTAGAAACTTTATTATTAGCTGTTTTTTTGGTTTTAGATATATTATTATTTTATATATTTTTTGAAAGTATATTACCTCCTTTATTTTTATTAATAGGTTTATTTGGGTCAAGTAATAAAGTAAGAGCAAGTTTTTACTTATTTTTATATACTTTATTAGGGTCGTTATTTATGTTATTATCTATAATAACAATGGCCTCTATAATGGGAACTACTGATTTTGATGCTTTATTTAAAACTAATTTTGAGTATACAACACAATTATTTTTATTCTATGGTATATTTATAGCTTTTGCTGTAAAAACTCCTACAATCTTTTTAAATACTTGATTGTTAAAAGCTCATGTAGAATCACCTTTATCAGGTAGTATCATTTTAGCTGGTATAGTTTTAAAATTAAGTTTATATGGTATATTTAGATTAATTTTACCTTTATTACCTAAAGCTTCTTTAAACTATACATTTATAGTTTATGTAATAGGTGTAGTAACTATTATATATGCTAGTTTTAGTACTCTAAGAACTATAGATGTTAAAGAGCTTATAGCTTATTCATCTGTATCTCATGCAGCTGTGTATCTTTTAGGTGCATTTAGTAATACTATACAAGGTATTGAAGGTGCTATAGCTTTAGGTTTAGCTCATGGTTTTGTATCTTCTGGTTTATTTATATGTGCAGGAGGAATTTTATATGATAGATCATCTACTAGATTAATAACTTATTATAGAGGTATGGCACAAATTATGCCTATCTTTAGTATATTATTTTTTATTTTATCTTTAGGAAATTGTGGAGTTCCATTAACTTTGAATTTTTTAGGAGAATTTATGTCAATATATGGTGTATTTGAAAGAATGCCTATCTTAGGTATATTAGCTAGTTCTTCTATAGTATTCTCTGCTGCTTATACTATATTTATGTATAATAGAATAGCATTTGGTGGTTCTTATTCTATTTTCTTTAAAGAAAATTTAAGAGATGTTAATAAAAGAGAATTTATAATGTTATTAATTTTTGTTATATTAACTGTATTATTTGGTATTTATCCTTCTCCTATTTTAGATGGTTTACATTATTCAGTTTCTTCATTAATATATAATATTAATTAAGATTAAATTAATTTGTTTTAATTTATTTTTTGATTCTTATTAGCTCAATGGTAGAGCAGAATACTTCTAATATTTTGATCTAAGTTCGAATCCTAGATAAGAATAATTATTATAAAATATATATATATATTTTGTATATAATTATGTGTTTGTTATCCTGTAATAAAGATATGTAATATATATATATATATAACTTTATATCTATATTAATAAATATAAAAATATGCCTCAATTAATACCTTTTTTTTTTGTAAATCAAGTTGTATTTACTTTTGTAATATTAACAGTATTAGTTTACACATTTTCTAAATTTATATTACCTAAATTTGTTCGTACTTTTATATCACGTATTTATATAAATAAATTATAATAATTACGTAATATGTTGAAAATCCAACCTTTAAATACACTAAGTATGTATGTATATATAGCAATAATGCAAGTAAATTACATATTAAGCCCATTAGATCAATTTGAAATTAGAGATTTACTTTCTCTAAATATTAATTTATTAAATAACACTCATATATCTTTAACAAATATAGGTTTATATTTATCAGTAGGAATTATATTAATAATAAGTTATAGTTTATTAGCTACTAATAATAATAAAATAATACCTAATAGCTGATCATTAAGCCAAGAAACTTTATATTTTACTGTACATGGTATAGTAATTAATCAAATAAATTCAAATAAAGGACAAGTATATTTCCCTTTTATATATTCATTATTTATTTTTATTTTAGCTAATAATTTATTAGGTATGATACCATATAGTTTTGCATCTACATCACATTTTGTTTTAACTTTCTCTATGAGTTTTACAGTTGTTTTAGGTGCAACAATATTAGGTTTTCAAAAACATGGATTAAAATTCTTTTCTTTATTTGTACCTTCTGGATGTCCTTTAGGTTTATTACCTTTATTAGTTTTAATTGAATTTATTTCTTACTTATCAAGAAATGTTTCATTAGGATTAAGATTAGCTGCAAATATATTATCTGGACATATGCTTTTATCTATTTTAGGTGGATTTACATATAATATAATGACAAGTGGTTTATTATTCTTCTTCTTAGGATTATTACCTTTAGCATTTATAATAGCTTTCTCAGGTTTAGAATTAGCTATTGCTTTTATACAAGCTCAAGTTTTTGTAGTTTTAAGCTGTTCTTATATTAAAGATGGATTAGACTTACATTAATTATAATCTTATATATGTTTTAAAACAAAAGCTCTTATAGCTCAATGGTAGAGCAGGATACTGTTAATATCCGTATAGATGTTCGATTCATCTTAAGAGCTAGGGTTATGCCCTATAATAGGTATTTTATACCAATAAATGGAAAGTTCGGAAATTATATAAAAATACACGTATAATAATACGAGATCAAGAGATGTTGGGGGTTTAGTAGAAACTAAAAAAACTTTATAAATTAAAAATTTATGTATTGTTTTCGAGCATGTATCCCCTTATTTAGTTTTTATTTAGAATCATAATTGTACAGAAACCGTCTTATTATTAATAATATATTATCTCTAATCTTAATGTTGTTATGCATTAAAAATAAAATTTCTTTTTGAGTTTGATGATGGCTCTGATTGAACGCTGTCCAAGTACTTGACACATGCTAATCGTACGACTTTATTTATTTTTTTATGTAAAGTAGTGGTGTACAGGTGAGTAAATGATAATTTGGCTACCTTAAAGTAAGAGTAAATCTCTTATAAAAAAAAAAAGGAAATCAAAATTCTGCTTTAAGATGTTAATCTTTATCTCGGTGAAGTAGTAGAAGAGGTAATGTCTTTTTCTAGCTAACACTCGTAGTCGTGACTGAGAGGTCGATCGACCACATTGGGTCTGAAAAAACCCCAATGCGTATTAGTACAGCAGTGAGGAATATTGGTCAATGGTCTAACGACTGAACCAGTAACTTGGAAGAATGTAAATGTATTATGATTAATACAATAACGATTAATTCGTATAAAATTCTAAATAGGATAATGATAATGACAATTTCCTATTTATAAGTCTTGACCAAATTACGTGCCAGCAGTCGCGGTAATACGTAGAAGACTAGTGTTAGTCATCTTTATTAGGTTTAAAGGGTACCTAGACGGTAAATAACACTTGAGTAGAGTATTTATTTACTAGAGTTTTATGTGAGAAGGAAGAACTTCTGGAGTAGTGATAGAATACGCTGATACCAGAGGGACTGGTAACGGCGAAGGCATCCTTCTATGTAAAAACTGACGTTGAGGGACGAAGGCTTGGGTAGCAAGAAGGATTAGATACCCTAGTAGTCCAAGCAGAAAATGATGAATGTCATAGACTAGATAAAAATTTAGTCTATAAATGAAAGTGTAAGCATTCCACCTCAAGAGTACTATGGCAACATATAAACTGAAATCATTAGACCGTTTCTGAAACCAGTAGTGAAGTATGTTATTTAATTCGATAATCCGCGAATAACCTTACCACAATTTGAATATATTAAGTTATTACAAGCGCTGCACGGCTGTCTTTAGTTAATGTCGTGAGATCTGGTTAACTCCTAAAATTAACGAAAACCCTCATTTTATTTGTATATATAAAGTGGTTCTCCAGTATAGTGGAAAGATAATAGGGATTAAGACAAGTCATCATGGCCTAAATATTGTGGGCTATAGACGTGCCACATATGCCTCTACAAAGGGATGCTATATTGCGAAATGGAGCTAATCCCCAAAATTGGATATAATATGGATTGTTGTCTGTAATTCGACAGCATGAATAAGGAATTACTAGTAATCGTGAATCACCATCGTCACGGTGAATCTAATCTCAGCTAGGTACTAACCACTCGTCAGGCGCTGAAAGGAGTATGTGCAATAAGTTTGGTTTGTTTATATATTAATATACATGATCCTTGGTGTATAAATATGTAGGTATAATTTTCGTATGCATGACTTTAATTGGTGTTAAGTCGAAATATGGTTCGTGTAATGGAAATTGCACGGGATTAATAAACTTGAATAAAAAATAAACTTTAATTTGTTTGTTTAAAAAAAAACTTGTTAAGGAAGTTTTTAAAGGAAGGTTCCATTATTGGTAAAATGGGTTGAGCTGTAAACTCAATAGCAATATGCTTGTATGAGTTCGAATCTCTTGCTTCCTAAAAATACATGTATAAACAATTGTTTTTTATTTTCCTTATTTAGATAAATATATATATATATATTTATGACAAAAAATAAAATAAATATATGAATAATATAAATATATTAAAAGATATTAATTCTGGTTTTATGCCTGAAGTGTTAGATATAATTTATTTATTATCTATTGTATTTGGTATTTTAATAATAATAAATAAAAATCCTATTATTTCAGTATTATTTTTAATAGGATTATTTGTAAACATTTCTGGTTTATTAATAATAGTAGGATTTGGTTTTATAGGATTATCTTACATATTAGTATATGTAGGAGCTGTTTCTATTTTATTTTTATTTATTTTAATGTTAATTAATATAAGAATATCAGAACTTACAAATGAAACTAGTAATGATACACCTTTAGCTATTTTAACAGTTATGCTGTTTTACTTTTTAATAGCACGTGTTTTACCTGGAAATTTAAATTTAATAAATACAAACGTAGATAATTGACATGTAATTGATATAAATATTAATCAATATATATATGATGAACAAATACAATATGCAAGTAGTAAATCATGAGATACTTCTTTAGTAGATATAACTCATATAAGTGGTATAGGTAATGTTATGTATACAAATTATGCTATTTTACTTATTATAGCTTCTATAATATTATTATTAGCTATGGTAGGTTCTATTGTAATTACAAAGAAAGGAGAGAAGAGATAACTATGATTTGATTTTTTTACAGGCTAGGTTATATTAGGTAAATACAACTCATAATAGTTTATAATTTTTATTATAACTATTTTTTTTTATAATAATCCTTTTTAGGTATTAAGGTTGTATATTTATATATATTCATTTATGACATTAGTATTAGAAATTGATTGAAGTGCTTTTGTGGATGATTCACTTTTCCGTGCAGCAAAAATTTTATCTGCAAATGCAGTTATATCTATTAACTCCGGTGCCTTTTCAAGACATATTGATTGACATTCTTTGGCTAATATATTTATAAAAATTAAAGAAATGAGAATTAAATATATTAATTTTATTGACAAAGTTGAAAATAGGATACCCGATCAAGGAGAACAACCAAGACCTGGAATCTCTCAAAGACACATTGAATATTATGAGAATCTAAGAGATGAAGGTATTAGGCTTTTAAATGAAGGAGATGCTAAGCTCCGTGCTATTAAGTGGGATTATATTATAGATAGTCCCGAGTTTCCAACTGTGGATCAAGCAGTTGGTATGTTATTAACATTACATCAATCTGCAACAATAGTATAAATTATTTTTATAACAAATCTACATAGAGTTTAAATTATAAATTTTATAGTTAACCTTTCTAGGGATTTAGTTTAATTACTAAAACATTTATAAATATAGTGATATATTACTTATTATAGTACAAAAAAGTGAATAAAAGAGAAAATTAGGATTTTTATTTTTAATTTGTACGTTTATATATAATTTTTGATATATGCTTTATATGCCTAAAGAAAATTTTCAACATCATCCTTTTCATTTAGTATCACCATCTCCCTGACCTTTGTATACAAGTATATCTTTATTTATACTTACTACTTCTACAGTTTTATTTATGCATGGTTTTGAATATTTTGATAAATTTGTATTTATTAGTGTATTAAACGTAATTTATTCTATGGGTTTATGATTTAGAGATATAATTTCTGAGGGTACTTATTTAGGAAACCATACTTATGCAGTACAAAGAGGATTAAATTTAGGTGTTGGTCTGTTTATAATATCTGAAGTTTTTTTCTTTATAGCTATTTTTTGAACTTTTTTTCATAGTTCTATATCACCTAGTGTAGAACTAGGAGCTCAATGACCCCCTATGGGTATTGAAGGTGTTAACCCTTTTGAACTACCATTATTAAATACTATAATTTTATTATCTTCTGGTGTTACTATAACTTATGCTCATCATTCATTAATACAAGGAAATAGAAAAGGTGCTTTATATGGTACTATAGCTACAATAATATTAGCTCTAGTATTTACAGGGTTCCAAGGTTTAGAATATACAGTTTCATCTTTTACTATTTCAGATGGTGTTTACGGATCATGTTTCTATTTTGGTACTGGTTTTCACGGGTTACATGTTATAATAGGAACAGCATTTTTAGCTGTAGGATTATGACGTTTGATGGCCTACCATTTAACTGATCACCATCATCTTGGATATGAATCTGGTATTTTATACTGACATTTTGTTGATGTAGTTTGATTATTTTTATATATTTCAGTATATTATTGAGGTTATTAAATACAAATTAAAAAAATTTTTTTTTTCAACGTGTTAATTCAATGGTAGAATGTTATGCTACGGACATAATTATATAAGTTCGAATCTTATACACGTTTATTAATTTTAATTTAATAAATAGTTTATTAAAGATCTTAATAGAGACCTTAGTTTAACGGTAAAACATGTGACTTTTAATCATTATCTTATGGGTTCAAATCCCATAGGTCTTATTAAAATGACTATAATTTAATGGTAGAATCGTCGACTTCCACTCGATAAATGCTGATTCGAGTTCAGCTAGTCATATATTTTTTCAATTTAAATAAATTAGATTAATAATTAAAAGTTGCGTTAATATTATAAAACGATCATAAGTTAGCGGTAGACTACTCGTTTACCAAACGAGGTGCGCTGATTCGAATTCAGCTGATCGTAATTTAATTTAATTTTTAGGGTTAGTAACTTAATAGGTAAAGGGTATCTTTGTCGAAGATATAGATGTCGGATCGAAGCCGACCTAACTCGAAAAAGGAAAGGTAGCCATAGGTAGGGCGGGTCGTTTGCTAAACGATATATGTATATATCTAAGAGTTCGAATCTCTTCTTTTCCGTTTAAGAGTATAGTTTAATGGTAAAACCGCAAACTTCAAATTTGCATTTCTTAGTTCGAGTCTGAGTACTCTTGTATATATTTAAAAAATTAAATATGTTTTTTGGTTCTTTAACTTAACTGGTAAAGTGTATTCTTGATAAGGATATGTTCAGTGTTCGATCCACTGAAGAATCATAGAGAGTTGGCTGAGTGGTTTAAGGCGACTAGCTTGAGTCTAGTTAAAGGTAAAAACTTTCATATGTTCAAATCATATACTCTCTGAAAATACAGGTTAGAGCCAGGTTGGTTAGGCGTCTCATTTGGGTTGAGGAATTGTTATGTTCGAATCATAATAACCTGATAAATATAATAAATATATTTACAACAATTTAGCTATAGTCTAGCTATGAAAATTTTGTTTTTTTTAATTATGTGTAAAAAGAAATTATTATGGATAATTAGCTATATATTAAAGAATCATTATAAGGCATAATTTAAATTCTAAGAGAAATCCTAAATAATAAAACAAAGTGAATTGAAATATCTTAGTAACTTTAGGAAAATAAATCAAACGAGATTATTATTTAAGTAAATACTAAGTAATAATAGCCTAATTTAAGTAAAATGGATAATATCTGTTTGAATATAGGGGAACCTTCCTCTAAGGCTAAATATGATATATAAGCGATAGTGAATAGTACCGTGAGGTAAAATTTGAAATAGTAATTTTATAAGCAGCTCGAGTAAAAATTAAAATTATAAATAAGAGTGTACCTTTTGCATAATGGGTCAGCAAGTTAATTTTAGATGCAAGTGTATAATTAATTAGTTATTCTGATCAGGGTTCGAGTCCTTGAATCTTCCAGTTGTTGAATGATATATGGTATAATTTATAATTA